>CAVLJG010000010.1:1485449-1512461 GCA_963669975.1 Acanthoscelides obtectus
GATATTAGGTGTTTATGGATAAGCATATTTATTTTTAAGTAAGTAGGCGTATATTATATAATCTAGTGCTATTAAAAATAATAAATAAAGCAAGCTTAAGGATTAAGACTCTAAACTGCCCAAGAAAAACAAATCAAGTAATTGGTGCAAATACTGACACAATCAAGCACTTCTATTATTTCAGCAGATAAAAATATCAATATCACAAAATTGATCAGATTTTTTTGAATAGACCTCATCCCCACAGATCACTGATCAACAGCCAAAAAATATCCTAAATAAAATCAACAAATATTACTATTTTTAATGTGCTAAAACCGGAATGAAACTTATTTTTTCAATATTAGTTCAAGTTTTAGAGATACGGTAATTATATGTGTTCCTGCTGTGACAGTGTTAATATACTGTAATTCACAAGAATGCACGTGCTACATTTTTATATTCGGCAAGGAAAGATGATGTAATCGGCATGATTGTGTTACGTTATACATACGTGTACATTATATTGTTTTATATTAGCCATTTTTTCCTCAGTTGGCTGACAGCGTTCATGCAAGATGTCTCGAAAGTGTGTAAACAATCCAGATCAGTTTTGTTACGTGTGTGGTGATGTGACTTTTGCGTCTCAGAGACGGTCTATTACTCCACTAATAACAAAGGCATATCAGCTTTATTTCGGTTGTAAACTAGGTGATCAAGACAAACAGTGGGCACCCCACATCTGCTGTAATACATGTGCTTCAAGTCTGAGGAGCTGGTTAAATGGCAAAAAACGGTCTATGCGCTTTGCTGTCCCAATGGTTTGGAGAGAGCCTACAAATCATATTAATGATTGTTACTTTTGCATGGTACCTTGTGTTGGACAAGCCACAGGTATGTCCAAGAAAAAAAATCGGTTATTAACTACCCAAACATACCATCTGCGATGAGACCTGTGCCTCACAGTGACGAAAATCCTATTCCAAAACCCCCAGAATCCTACACTTGCGAATCAGAAAACGAATCAGATCATGGCGATCGAGTGATTCGTCAGGAAGAAGATATGCCATCAACGTCAAGAGATCCTGATTTTATACCGAGCACGTCATGCCACCAACCGCACAAAATAACACAGTCAGAATTAAATGATCTTGTAAGAGATTTAGAACTTCCAAAATGTAAGGCAGAGTTACTTGGATCAAGACTGCAGCAGTGGAACTTGTTAGAAGACGATGTTTCGGTATGTGTTTTTCGTAAACACCACAACCATTTTTCAATATGGAGAATAACTTGGTTTTCTGCAGTAACATTAACGGCTTACTGGCGGCTTTAAATATAAACTATAACCCAGAAGAATGGAGATTGTTTATAGACAGTTCAACATTGAGTTTAAAGGCAGTGTTATTGCATATTGGAAATATTTTACCATCTCTTCCTGTAGGGTATGCAGTTCACATGAAAGAATCATATGACAATATGAAGTACCTATTGACATGCATAAAATACGATGAGCACCAATGGCATATTTGTGGCGATTTGAAAGTTGTTGCACTTTTACTTGGGCTGCAGCTAGGCTACACAAAGTTTTGCTGTTTTTTGTGTGAATGGGACAGTCGGGCAAAGGCACTTCATTACACCAGACAAAACTGGCCTGTTCGTCAATTCCTAGAGCCAGGTCAAAAAAATGTACAGCATATGCCATTAGTAGATTCGAAAAAAATTTATTACCACCACTGCATATCAAGTTGGGCCTAATGAAAAACTTTGTCAAGGCATTAGATAGAGATGGGTCAGCTTTTCAATACCTGCGTCAGAAATTTCCAAGACTAAGTGAGGCAAAGGTTAAAGAAGGTATTTTTGTTGGGCCACAGATTCGAAATATTTTGAAAGATACACAGTTTGAAAACACTTTAACAGGTATTGAAAAAACTGCTTGGAATGATTTCCGTCTGGTGGTCACTAATTTCTTGGGAAATAGAAAAGCTGACAACTATAAAACCCTTGTCAAAAATATGCTGTCATCGTATCAAAAGATGGGCTGTAATATGTCTCTTAAGATACATTTCCTACACTCACACCTGGACTTTTTTCCTGACAATTGCGGAGCCGTAAGTGATGAGCACGGCGAACGTTTTCATCAGGATATTTCAACAATGGAAAAAAGGTACCAGGGAAAGTGGAATCCTTCCATGCTTGCAGACTACTGTTGGACTCTTGGTAGAGATGCTCCAGAAACGATCCATAAAAGAACAGCAAAAAGACAGCGCATATAGTGATTCTTATAAGTATATGAATCTTGTTACTTTTTTTAATATATCCTTAAAAAAAAAGTTTTTTTCTAAACCGCAACTAATTTTTTTATTTCATTGTCATTTTTGGATTCAGCGCCCCAAAATTAACAAAGAAGTGCACTTTTCCCACAAGATACAATTAAAAACTAAAATTTGTTGTCCAGTAATCCTATTGCTATTACTATCACTCCCCTTGATATCTCGACCCATCCATTCCAAGCAGAATCTTTGTCCTATAACTATTCGGACTAATGCAAGCATCGCTACCGTTTTCTTATTAGACTAAGTATAAGTTCCAACGAAGAATTCTCATCCGCCAAAAGGTCGGATTTTTTCGGATCAACCCCACAGACAATTCCATTGTTATTGCTATCAACCTCGTTGATATCTCGACCAATTTCACGCAGGATCTTTGTTCTGGGAGTATTCGGGATGATGATACAGCGTTATCCCGCGGCCCGCAGTGGGTGGTTCCATCGATTGACCCACTTACCCCTAGTCTCACCCCTCGCCCCTCCGGGCCGAGGACGTTGCACCCTATCTGGTGCACCCAGTCGCGTTTGTGATGATACGCGCCGCCCGACGACGCCGCTCGTTATGTCACTGTAATTAGGCCGGAGGATGATTTTTATGCACGGCCTGTTGTTATACACTTTCGTTTTTTCCGGGCGGAAAATAGAGCTACGAGAACATCAAGCGGAAAACATATCAGAAAAAAATGGTTGACTCCACCTCCCACGCAACAATGTCATAAAGGATTATGTTCGCTCCTCTGAGAAAAAGGATAGCTACGAACATGTATAACAAAAAATAGCATCAAGTAGATTGACTCTTAACCTCCTACGCCTTCGTTGGAGGTTTCAAAGACCAGGGGTGAGTTAAGTCGTTTGAAGAGGCGAAATCAAATTGTGATTAGGTATGTTCGCTAAGGTACGATGAATCTTCGACCTCTGCATGTCAAACTATACAAAGTGACATATAAATCCGAACACCCAATTTAAATGGTTTTATTTTAATAAAAGTTGGAGAATGTATTTATCATACTGTAAATAACAAGTGAACAAATTTTCAGCCTTATCAGTTGGACATGCTTTTTTTTAATTCACTAACGCTCTAAAAATGAATATTTCAGCCGCAGAGTAAAGAATCAACGTTGGCGGATTTTGGTTCTTGACATCCTTTACGATCGGTTACGATGCCTAGAGTACGGAGACCTGTACGATTTCGTCAACTTAGTGAGTTTGATAGGGGCCGTATAGTGGGACTTCGGGAAGCTGGACTTTCTTTTCGGGCAATTGCAGTTAGAGTGCAAAGAAGTGTAGACGCTGTGGTTAGGTGTTGTCAGGCATGGATTCGAGAAGGCCGTACGCAAAGAGCAAGGGGCACTGGACGCCGCCGTAGAACAACAGACCGTGAAGATCGCCGCCTAAGATTATTGGCCTTTAAGGGACCGTTTCTCCACTACCAGGTCCATTGCAAATGAATGGTTTGCAGAACACGGAAGACCTATATTGGCATGCGAAGTTTTTACCGACGAATGAGATGTTTTGGCTTGTTTTCATACCGGCCACACTGGGTCCTCCCTTTAACTCGAGAACACCGACGTAATCGCCTTGAGTGGTGCAGACAACGGTCACTCTGGATCAGGAATGGAACAGTATTGTCTTTAGTGACGAGTCTCGATTTTGTTTAGGCATGCACGATGGTCGTGCCAGGGTTAGAAGGCGACGTGGTAAAAGGAGGAATCCACAGTTTTTTGTTTGAAAGACATGTTCATCACACTGTTGGAGTTATGGTTTGGGGTGCTATAGCTTATGGTTCCAGGTCACCTTTAATCTTCATCAGAGGTAATATGAACGCGCAGCGTTATATCCACGAAGTTCTAGAACCCCATCTTGACACCCTGGCAGATCCAACTTTCCAACAAGATAATGCCCGACCACATGTTGCAAGAGTCACAATAGACTTCTTTCAACATAATGATGTCACATTGTTACCATGGCCACCAAGATCTCCCGACTTATCCCCAATTGAGCACGTGTGGGATATGATGGGTAGGAGATTGCTCAATTTGCAACGTCCTCCTCAGACTGTAGAAGCACTTTGAGAGGAGTTGGTGGTTGCCTGGAATGAGATACCACAGGAGGACATTGACCACCTGATCAGAAGCATGCCTAGGCGCGTTGGAGAATGCGTAGCACATCAGGGTGCATCCACACATTATTAAAGGTCAAAGGGCTTTAAAGCAGTGCAATCATTTTGAAATAGTACTTGTACAAAATTTTATTAAAAAAAACCATTTAAGCTGGGTGTTCGGATTTATATGTCACTTAGTATATATAAAGCAATCTACCATATTTCTGTTTCCATGGCTGATGTTAGGAAAATATGTGTGACTTTCAGGTGCATAGTATCACTGAGATCAGCAGCTTCTTAAAAATAGAAGGTCTTTCACTAACAGCAAATATGCATCAATTTACAACCATGTATCAACTTTTTGACGAGTTCTACAAGCTATTAAAATGAATAGCTCAACTTTGAAAACAGCCTGTATATGTGCTTAAAGGTTCGATTCCCTTTGTAAAGTAGGTAGATCGTTGCGTTTGCATCCCACTGGTGCCGAGTATGTTTTTTTAACTGTATCTGATAAAAAATTCGGTCGATTAATGGGGTTGTCGTGGTTGTGTGGCATGTTGCACGTCTTGTCGAATAAACATCGTCCATATCCATTCCTTCAAGTTGCGGCAAAAATAGTCCTCTATCGTCACGAGATATCGCTCAGAATTGACGGTAACGGCGTCCCCGGCCGCATTTTCGAAAAAGTAGTAAGGTCCGATGATGCCTTTTGACCACAATGCACACCACACAGTCACTTTTTGAGGATGCATCGGCTGCTCTGATACTCACGGGATTTTCGTTCGCCCAGATGCGGCAGTTTTGCTTGTTTACCGTCCCATTCAAAGTGAAATGCGCTTCGTCGCTGAACATGATTTTGATGAAAAATTGGCATCAATTTGGCGGTGTTCAAGGAGCCAATCTGAGAAACGTTCGGCGCGAAAAATGGTCGGCCCGACGCAGCTCTTGCGTCAATTCGATCTTGTAGGCGTGTACATTCAAATCCTTGTGGAGAATGCGGAGCAAACTGGTTCTCGAAATGCCCAATTCTTGGGAACGACGCGTTGTTGATTGTTTCGGATCGTCTCTCACACTCTCCTTCACAACCGCATATTTTCCGGTGTGCGAACGCTCCTTGGCCGGCCGCAGCCTGGCAGATTTACCACAGAACCTGTTGCCTCGAATTTACGCACCAGACGACCGACGGTTGTTTCGTTTGGGCGGTTGTTGCGACCGAAATTTCACGAAGCGCGCGAAACGTGTTTTTATTTTGCACCTTTTTGTAGTGCTCTTGTATAACTTTAATGCGGTCTTCAATCGAATACGACTCCATAGCGATCAATGGTAAACATTCAACTAACAAAATGACATGTCGGTGACAAGAAAACAAAGATGGCGTCTATGTCAAATTGACGTTTACTTTCCTGCGTCCCTATTGGACAACCCTTTACTTTGATCACTCTGTATATCCATGTGGCGAAACAGTTTCCATCGTAATTAAAAATGACAGGAAGCGCCAGCAAGGTTTCTTGTTTGTATTCTTTTTTCTCTGCAGCGTGACATCGGACATTAAACTGGCATTGTTTCACTAGAAGCAACACCCGTCCTTTTGCAATTCAATTACGTGACAGGTAGCATGATCTGTTTCGAGCAAGCAATATTAACGATGTTGCAATAGGTCGTAAATTTAGTGTGGTGCTAATCATTCGTTTTACTTCCTACGCCGCCGAAACCGTAATCTTTCACTTTTTCTTATACTGATACTGTATGAACTGATGAGAGCGTCGCATGGGAATGGCAGAGTCAATCTCTCCTGACGAAATTTTTGTGTTCTGCTACTGTCTCAAAGAGGGCGCGGGTATCTTTCCAATCAGGACCACGTGCGATATCCATTACCAACACTTTGAAGACATAGTAAATACAGCAGACGCTCGCTAACGTAAACACAGGGATAATGAAAACTTGCGCTAATGTAAACACACAAACTTCGTTCTATAGGATCAAACGGAACGCGCGATAACGTAAACATGTGTACGCTCGATAACGTAAACAACTCTCGGCGCACGGAAACAGCGCGACGGTAAAATGCTGAAGCCTCGATGATTATGTCGGGCGTCGGGGAGTCCCCGATTTATGTGTAGGGGATTGCACGCGGTTTAATATACAGGGTGGTCCTAAGTCCTTTGAAATTTCAAATTTGAATAAAATTTAACGGGTGAGCGTGCGCGGGCGCGCGAGGTGGGGGGGCAGTATCTCAGTGTCTGGGAATTCAGTCGCCATGGAGTGTTTCACTGGACCCGGATCGTGCTTTTGTGTGTGCGCGTTTTATCAAAATATGATTCGGCAACCATTGCGCGGCGTAAGTATCGAGAATACCACAATTTACACAATTTTACAAAGTGTCCAACAGCTCAAACGATTAAGAACTGGGTTGCTAAGTTCGAAGAGACTGGTTCGACGTTAGATAAACACGGTGGGGTCGACCAAGGACAACTCGTATTGAAGAAAACATCAACATTGTGGAACAGTCTGTTCGTCAAAATCCTACCCAGTCTACTCGTAAGCGTTCCAGTGCACTAAACGTACCCAGAACATCTTTACAGCTGATTTTAAGGAAAGATTTACGTCTGCACGCTTACAAAATTCAGTTAGTGCTGGAATTAAAAGATAATGACGCTATTCAGAGACTAAACTTTGCGAATGAAATGTTGAATCGATTTTCTTCGCTCAATAATGTGTTGTTCTCGGACGAGGCTCACTTCCATTTAAACGGGCATGTAAATAAACAAAATTGCCGTTATTGGAGCCCCGAAATCCAAGTCGTAAGCATCAGAAGCCCTTACACAGCCCTAATGTTACAGTTTGGGCTGCTATGTCAGCGCATGGCATCGTAGGCCCTTATTTTTTTGAGGACGACAGAGGTCGCGCATTAACTGTTACTTCGGAGCGGTATGTAGCAATGATAGAAGAGTTTTTGACACCAGCGTTTTCCAGGCTATAATACGCAGACCTGGTTTCAACAGGACGGAGCAACTGCCCACACCTCCAACACTTCTATGCCCGTCGTCTGTCAACTTTTTCCCAGCAAAGTAATTTCTCGAAGAGGAGACATTTCCTGGCCACCACGTAGTCCAGATTTGACCCCAATGGACTTCTTTTTATGGGGCTACCTCAAGAGTAAGTGTACGACACCACTCCGCGGTCAGTTGATATCCTAAAAAATATCCGAAGAGAAATGGCAAGCATTACAGTGTTGACTTGCCGCGCAGTCATCGACAATATTAGACGTCGTTTATATGAGTGCCGTGATCGTAATGGATTGCATTTAGACGATGTGATTTTTAAAACATAATTCCCATTCAATAAAGATGATAACAAAATATAATAATTTTCATAATGTAACTAGTTTGGTTTTATTCCTTTTTTTCCAGCTCAAAGGACTTATGGGCCACCCTGTATTGTAATAAGAGCTTTCAGAAAGTATTTACATTGCTCAAAAAAAACTAAGGGATACAAAGATAATGTAGGGAGTGGGGACATGGAATATAAACATTTTCTTTTATTTCGAAATCGTAAAATTTTCGATGCCCTTGTGAAAACTAAATGCACGTATTCTGATCCTTACAAATCATGACTTATTAACAAGTTTCTTCTTAAAAAGAACAGTAATAAAGCTTTCGATAGTCGCGGCATAATTGGCTTTATGTTCTTCCGCTTTTATTTAAAGAGCTTGAATATGCAATATCATCGTCTTATTCTTTTCTATGTGTTGTTCCCTGATTCTAAATACTAATCCTGCTATTTCGTCAACACTGTTGTTGCATAGGCCATGTCATGAATGAGGCAGTTATCTATTTTCAAAAAAAAAATTATCTCAAATCATTGTTAATCTAGTAGATGTTTGACCACAGGAGACTTCCTAATTAGTAAGGCTCAAATTCCTGTCTGCTTTCCAATCATTTACCTAGAATGCTACACCTGCTACTGCTTCTATGAATTTGCGACTGTATATATATATACTAAGTGACATATAAATCCGAACACCCAGTTTAAATGGTTTTATTTCAATAAAAGTTTGTGAATGTATTTATCTTACTGTAAAAACAAGTGAAAAAATTTTCAGCCTTATCAGTTGGACATTCCGGTTTTTATACTGCTTTTTTTTCAATTCACTAACGCTCAAAAATGAATATTTCAGCCGCACAGTAAAGAATCAACGTTGGCGGATTTTGGTTCTCGACATCCTTTACGAGCGGTTACGATGCCTAGAGTATGGAGACCTGTACGATTTCGTCAACTTAGTGAGTTTGATAGGCGCCGTATAGTGGGACTTCGGGAAGCTGGACCTTCTTTTCGGGCAATTGCAGTTAGAGTGCAAAGAAGTGTAGACACTGTGGTTAGGTGTTATCAGGCATGGCTTCGAGAAGGCCGTACGCAAAGAGCAAGGGGCACTGGACGCCGCCGTAGAACAACAGACGCCTAAGATTATTAGCCTTAAGGAAACCGTTTCTCCACTACCAGGTCCATTGAAAATGAATGGTTTGCAGAAACACGGAAGACCTATTGGCATGCGAAGTGTTTACCGACGAATGAGAATTTTTGGCTTGTTTTCATACCGGCCACACTGGGTCCTCCCTTTAACTCGAGAACACCGACGTAATCGCCTTGAGTGGTGCAGACAACGGTCACTCTGGGATCAGGAATGGAACAGTATTGTCTTTAGTGACGAGTCTCGATTTTGTTTAGGGGCATGCACGATGGTCGTGCCAGGGTTAGAAGGCGACGTGGTGAATGGAGGAATCCACAGTTTTTTGTTGAAAGACATGTTCATCACACTGTTGGAGTTATGGTTTGGGGTGCTATAGCTTATGGTTCCAGGTCACCTTTAATCTTCATCAGAGGTAACATGAACGCGCAGCGTTATATCCACGAAGTTCTAGAACCCCATCTGTTACCCTATCTTGACACCCTGGCAGATCCAACTTTCCAACAAGATAATGCCCGACCACATGTTGCAAGAGTCACAATAGACTTCTTTCAACATAATGATGTCACATTGTTACCATGACCACCAAGATCTCCCAACTTATCCCCAATTGAGCACGTGTGGGATATGATGGGTAGGAGATTGCTCAATTTGCAACGTCCTCCTCAGACTCTAGAAGCACTTCGAGAGGAGTTGGTGGTTGCCTGGAATGAGATACCACAGGAGGACATTGACCACCTGGTCAGAAGCACGCCTAGGCGCGTTGGGGAATGCACATCACGGTGCATTCACACATTATTAAAGGTCAAAGGGCTTTAAAGCATTTATCACACAAACAATTGGCATCCCATGCTTTCAACACCTCTAACGCCTACGTTAATACGTTAATACGCTTCATAAAAAAGAGATAAATCAATATAATCTCTGCTTTATCAATTCATTGATTTATTTTTATTATTCGTTGAATTTATCATTAATTAGTGATTTTAAGTATACAAATGAATCGTTTTTTTAAAAAAAATCTTTTCAAGAGGCCGTGCTGTTTGTAACGTCGTTCGTATAGATTTTAACTTCCCACGCCTACTGAGGAAGAATTTCGAAAATGAGATAATATGTTTTTTGGGTGTTATATGGCATGTGCATTACGAAAAATCATATCATTCATTTCTGTCGATAAGTTGGTTCTGTCGTTTGTCGGTCTGTCCACTAATCTTGGAAGATACCGGTCGGATCTTGATGAAATTTTGACACAAAGTACCATTATGCCAATGACAAAAAAAGCCAAAAACGGTGGGAATTAAAATCGCGCAAACTGGCAATTCAGAGAATCCTGACCATTTTTTAAGGTTAAAAGAATTTAAGTTGGAGGATTGGACGAGTAGGAGAGTGGGGGGAATATACCTCATTTTCTTAGATGTTAGTATATTTATACGATGCCAATCGCGTACATTTGCCTTTAAAGACGCTATTTTGTACTCGGTTTTGCGCATTTACGAATGGACTAAGCAGTTGTAAGAACATTGTCTCTGTTTTCATGCACATACGAAAATATCGTGAGAAATTTTTGTTGTAGTATAAAATATATCTATATACAGGGTGGCGCATCGAAAACGAAACAGACGCATTTACTGGTAGCTCAGTTTTTTTTAGAAAAACGCTCAGACCCGTCGATTTTGTTTTCGAAGGCGACACAAGTTTGGCAAAAAATCACGTTAGCATGTGCAGCCCCCTAAGCGGGGCTGACACCACCCCCAAAATCTCAAATGGAAAGGGGGGTCGAGTGATACCTTATTTTAAAGGTCTTTCAATTACCTTTATAATGACGCATTTACTGGCAGCTCAGTTTTTTTGGAAAAACGCTCACACCTGTCGATTTTGTTTTCGAAGCGGACACAAGTTTGGCAAAAAATCACGTTAGCATGTGCAGCCCCGTTAGTGGGGGTGACACCCCCAAAATCATAAGTGGAAGGGGGATCGAGTGATACATTATTTTAAAGGTTTTTCAAATCCCTTTATAATGATATAAAATTAATGTACTTCAGTTCAGTAGTTTTGAAGATTTATTGATTTAAAGCTTAAATAATACTAATACTCATCATTAGTAGAGATCAATACATTTGTCAGCAAAGTAATTTAAAAATGAAGAATGAACTGACCCGTTAGGTAAGTAAATGTTGTAAAATGGCCACCATGACTCTCCATGCAATAATAAAGATTTTGCTCAAAACCTTGCCGCACATTTTGCAATATTTGAGGAGTAATTTGAAGGCAATCATTCACAATTCTTTGTCGCAGGTAGCTGAGTAGCATAGATTTTTCTTTTTAAATGACCCCACATAAAGAAATCCAAAGGTGATAAATCTGGCAATCTTTGGCGCCATTCAATGGCACCTCTTCTACCAATCCATCGATCTGGAAACGTCTGATCTAAATATTGTCGAACACGAAATGCGTAATGTGGTGGGGCACCATCCTATTGGAACATCGACCTATTCCCAATGTACCGCCGATCATTCTGATTTTCAGTTATGTCTGTTAATGCAGGATCTATGGCGTCTTCCAGTAATTCCAAATACATTTCACCGGTCAAATTTCCAGGTAAGCCAAAAGGACCAACTAAATGATTGCCAAAAATGCCAGCCCAAACATTTAATTTTGTGGCTGTGTGTATGAACCTTATGATAAATTCTGGGATTAGAATCGGACCAATATCGGCAGTTATGACGATTTACTACGCCATTGAAGGAAAAGGAACATTCGTCGGAAAAGCAAGTGTTGAATAGAAAATGTTCATCGTTTATAATTCGTTTACTCATATTTTCACAAAATTGTAATCGCCGATCAAAATTGTCTTCATTAAGTTCTTGTACCAGGTCAATTTTATACGGATGAAAACTATGGGCCTTTAGAATCCGTTGGCAGTACGTCGACTAACACCACACACATTTTCCAATTTGCGGGTACTTAACGTAGGATCTACATAAACTTGCCCTAAAACCCCCACTTATATTGCTTCGTTCCTTATGGGATTTTCAATGTTGCGTTTTTTATTGGCGACTGACCCAGTTTCCCGAAATTTAGCTACGAGTTTTAGAACATTTTCGATGCACGTTACTATTCTCATGTCTCTCATTAAATATTTCTGCTGTTCTATAAGCGCACTGATTATTTCCGAAAAATATTTCGATAATTTCAACTCTTTCTGCTGTGGAATATACCATGCTTAATTATGTAATAAAGCGTTACAAGTTATTTTAGCAAAAAGTTTGGTCAAATCAATCGCAAACTATGTACTAAATTCCTATTCAAAATAAGTAGTATATTTCGTTATCTTTCTTCAAGAAATAACGTTTTGGCCACAAAAAAAAGGTTCCAATAGCTATTTTCAACAACAAAATGATAAACAAACCATGGGCGTAGTGAAGAAAAGCATTTACTTATTAAGTAAATTTTTTAGTCAAATTTCTTCTGAAAGTAGTACAAACTAATCTGATGTACCTATTAAAGTCTACATTAAGGTTTAAATCAATAAATCTTCAATACTACTGAAATGAAGCTCACGTATTTTACATCTTTATAAAGGGAATTAGAAGACCTTTAAAATAAGGTATCAGTCGACCCACCTTTCCATTTAAGATTTTAGGGTTGGTGTAACCCCCGCCCAGGGGGCTGCACGTGTTAACGTGATTTTTTTCCAAACCTGTGTCCCCTCGAAAGCAAAATCGACGGGTCTGAGAGTTTTTCCAAAAAAAAAAACTGAACTGCCAGTAAATGCGTCTGTTTCGTTATCGATGCGCCACCGTGTATATATATATATTAAACTACAACATTAAGCATATCTTTACATGCTAGCAAAACCCCTCCTCCGCATGAAGTGTTTGTCCTTAAGAAATCGCGGTCACAATATACTCCGGAGGAAGTAGTTCCGAATTTCTCACATCACTACACAACGAAGTTTCGGCAAGTCCTACAAAATCATAATCAGAAGAAAAAATTGCGGAATAAAATTCATTGGATTTGGTATTCAGTCCGCGCACGTGGAGATAACAGCGCAAAGGGACATTTTGTTGGGATTATTAATAATGGAGTCGAATAGGCAGTTAGATGGTCACCCTGTACGTATCTAGCGTCTTCTGACTCCTTCTTGTAGCAGCTATGTAGCGGTTGCCCCTTCTCCTGGTGCAAGACGCGGTGAACCGTCGAGTGGTACCGCGAGACCAGTCTAAGTCAAGACTTCCTAGTGAGTAGCCGCGCGTACGAAAAACGCCGCCACGGTCCGATCCTGCAACCCAGCAGCGTTCGGCGGTCGTACCAGCGACCATGGCGACTGGTAAGTACGACCAAGCACCAACTAACAACCAGCCTCCCCGCCTGCCCGATCTAAGCCCTACGGATCGCTCCAGTGCATAGTGTTCAAGTGCAGTGCAAGTTACCGGATTTGACAGTGCCTTAGATGGAGTAGTGCATCGTGTACGAACGATTCGTCCTTGGATTTCTCCCTGCTTGCCCCCAAGTCCTGCCATCTATTACCTTTTTACTAATCGAGAAATGCGGAAAAGGATAAGCTTTCAGTGAAAGTACAAATGAGTTTTTTTAGTGGTAGATGTATTGATGATGGCTTCTTTATTGTTGAAGGTTCATATCTTTATATTAATCCCATTAAAGTAACAAAAATTTTAATAGAAATGTTCAGGGCTTGAACGTACTGTTTCAACGGACTTTCGGAGGAGTATTTTAATACCTTTCTGATTGTTTAATGGTGCAAAACAATGTTATCAGTTCCTTTTTGTCATGTTTTATGTATTTTTCCTTCAATCTTAAGTTGTTGAACTTACTCTAAGGCTGCAGGTGAATATTCCACCCTTATGTAAGAATTGAGCGGGTAATTACTTTTCTCTTATGACTCTCCAAAATATCTTTGCTTTTCTTGAAAACTGAATTTGAAGGAAAATGTGGTTTCAAGAGAACTGAAAAATTATTTTCGAGAAAAATAGATAAGAGGAAAAACTCAGTTTTACTATGAACGTGGAATTTAGACGTACAATTTCAGAGCTGTACTAATATTTGTAAACAACTTACGATTGAAGAAAAAATACACAGCAAGATGTGCAAACAAGGCAAGTGTTTTTGAACAATTTATTTTTCAATGAATCTCATCACTACATGTTTTTTTTGCATTAAACCTGATACGACTTTCACTGAAAACTCATTCTGAATGCAGTATCACACAGACTGGTTCAAAGTGTCTTCAATGATGCGTTAGGAGCGAAAAGTTATTTACATTCGAGAATTGTTTGACTCTTTTAACACTTGTAAAAATTTCTAAGCTATTCTCACAGATGACTTTGAACAATATTTAACAAGTTGCTTCAAGATTATGTACTTTGACGGTTTGTGTCAGTGTGGATGAATTTCTTTTATCAAAATAATTTTAACGTTCCCATTTCTATACTTTGGGGAATCATTGTGTATTCTTATCTTTATTGTTTTTGCGTTCTGGAGGTAAATTACAGTTTTTGAAAATATTTAATTCGAATATTTTAAATAATTCGGGTTAGTTTCTATTCACAAAAGAAACAAAGATGTGGCTTGCTTATAGTTAAAAGTGATAAGAGTAAAAGCTAGTTTTACTATGAAAGTACAATTTCAGAGCTGTGCTAATATTTGTTAACAACTTACGATTGAAGAAAAAATACACAACAAAATGTACAAAAATGCATTTTTGACAAAAATTGATAAGGTTGCTTAATACACACCATGAAATAATCAGACGACAGGGATTTAAAATACTGCTCCAAACAGGCAGTTGATAACATGTGACTTTAACACGAAATAACTTTGACAAATGATTTTTATGCATGCAGAAAATATTTGTTTAACATTCATAAAAATGTATCGCATTTTATTCTATTGTTAAATTATTTTTTGAAACATTTGTGAACTAAGCACTATGACCCTTTGACTAAAGTTTCAAAAACAAACTTATAGAGAACTCAATTATTTTTGAACAAAGCTTAAGATCTTACAAAGTTTTCAGATTCTCAACAAACTATTTGCACAGGCCTTCTGAAGCTTCAGAAAGAACTGATGCTTCTTTCTTTTGCTCTTCGTCGGCCTTGAATGACACCAATATTAGCAAATACTAAAATTTTTCCTGAGTTTTTTGAATTCCTTATCTAGGAGAATAGTGAGTAGTTGCTAAAGCCTTAGGCTTCCAATGGTGTTGTTCTACCTAACTGAAGTATGAAAGTTATCAACGAATTACCGATTTCATAGTAAATGTGCCTCAATATGAGTGATTGTAATAAAAACATAAGAATAGAAAAGGCTAAAAAGTTACAAACCAAAATAAGGCAAATATTTGCAAGTGTTTTTGAACAATTCACTTTTTTTCAATAAATCTTATATATCGTTTCCATCACTTGACGTTCTTTTTGCATTATAGCTGATACGACTTTCACTGAAAACTTATTTTAACTGCAGTTTCATACAGACTGGTTCAAAGTGACTTGAATGATGCGTTAGGAGAGAAAACTTCTTTACATTCGAGAATTGTTTTACTTTTTTTACGCTTGTAAAAAACTCGAAGATATTTTCACAGATGACTTTGAACAATATTTCAAAAGTTGCTTCAAGATTATGTATTTGACGGTTTACGACAGTGTGGATGAACTTCTTTTATCAAAATAATTTTAACGTTCTCCCATTTCTATGCTTTTGGGGAATCACTGTGTATTCTTATCTTTATTGCTTGTGTGTTCTGGAGGTAAATTACAGTTTTTGAAAATATGTTATTCGAATATTTTAAATAATTCGGGTTAGTTCCTATTTACAAAAGAAAGATGTGGCTTGCTTTTAGCACAAAGTGATAAGATTAAAAGCCAGTTTTACTATGAAAGTGGAATTTAGACGTACAATTTCAAAGGTGACTAACATTTTTTAACAACTTACGATTGAAGTAAAAATACACAACAAAATGTACAAAAATGTATTTTTTGACAACACACCATGAAATAATCAGACGAATGGGATTTAAAATACTGCTCCAAATAGGCAGTTGATAAAATCCGACTTTAACACGAAATAACTTTGACAAATGATTTTTATGCAGAAAAGATTTGTTTAACATGCAGAGAAATGTATCTTATTCTTTTGTTAAATTACTCTTTGTAACATTTGTGAACTAAGCACTACGACTCTTTGACTAAAGTTTCAAAAAGTAACTTTTAGAAAAGTGACTTAATTATTTTTGAACAAAACTTAGTATCTTACAACTTTCTCAGATTCTCAATAAACTATTTGTACAAGTCTTCTGAAGCTTCAGAAACAACGATGCTTCTTTCTTTTGCTCTTCGGCGGCCTTGAATGACAAAATAAGGAAAACGTTTGCAAGTGTTTTTGAACAATTTATTTTTTCAATGAATCTAATCACTTGATGCCATTTTTGCATTATACCTGACGACTTTCACTGAAAACTTATTCTGAATGCAGTTTCACACACTGACTGGTTCGAAGTGACTTCAATGATGCGCTAGAAGAAAACTTCTTCACATTCGAGAGCTGTTTTATTTTTGTTACAGATGACTTTGAATAATATTAAACAGGTTGCTCCAATATTGTGTACTTTGACAGTTCACGTCAGCGTGTATGCATTTTCTTTCAATCAAATAATAATATTTAAAACTAGCAAAAAATAGATTTTCTCAATTAGACTGCTTGTTGCATCTTCTGATACTTGATCGTAAGACGAAAAATTAGCAATCGTGATGTGTACTTATTATTTTATATGGACATCAATTTTGGATTCAGAGATAAAAAAAGGTGGTCGATGATGATAATCAACACAAAAGTCGCGCTGAATAATCGATATTTAATGCTAACTTTAGCGAAATGCGATGTTTCTGTAACTATAGCAACATGTTTGATAATCCTGTCTCTATTATCTGTCGTCCTCTTTCACAATTACGAGCCCCTTCCCACTTCAGTGGCCCACTTCTAAAACAATTATTTTCTCAAAAACGTTTTAGATACACTCTAGTCGTAAAAAATACATATTTGAAATCACTTAGACCCATAACTAATAGAACATCTGAACAAATAAACAATTGCGAATAAATGCGCGAAGTTAACAAAGCAACAATTGAAATATTACCATTGAGTAACATCACCTTTATTTTTATTACCGCTGAAATTCTTTGGGGCATAGCGTTAACCAAGTTTTGGCAAAAATTTGGTGTAAAACAATCCCATATTTCTTGAAGCTTTTGTCTCAGTTCGGTGATTGTACGAGCAAGATGTTGTCGTAGAACCTTTTTCGTCTCGTGCCACGAAGTTTCAATAGGTGACAGATCTGGACTGCTAGAAACCCATTTCAAAAGTGGTACATAATTTTCTTCCATCCATTTTATAGTCTTTTTCTTCATCACTGGTAAAAGCGATTTTTCTAAAATTGACAAATATTGTTTGTAACCACATTTCCACCAATAAAATGAAGTTTTTCTACTCCTTTGATGACATACTGCCCCAGACCATAATGGATGCTGGAATATTTCACTTTTCTCTTCAGACAGTCACGTGGAATGCTTCATTTTTTTGCGAATAACTCTAGTGCGACTGTGACCAACACAAACTTCGAATCGGGCCTCATCACTCCATTGTATTGCACCCCATTGTTGAGGTCCATTGTCTATGTTCTTTAGCCCATATCCGATCGATTTTTTCTTTGCAGTGGAGTTAATAGTGGCTTTTCTTTGGCCTATAACCAAGTTGTGCAAATTTAGGGTTTTTACTTCACTTTTTTTTTATAAGAAAACTTACCTTGCAAGTGCTAAATCCAAGTTTGTTGGCCTCTCTATGAGTTGTGGTCCTCGAATTCTCCTTCCAACAGCGTCACTCCACAGAGCACTTAATTGTAAATAATTGGCACGCCTGTTTTTCACGATTATTCTTCTTCATGCTTTTCGGTCGGCATTTGTGATATTACTTTTTTTCACATATCGTGGCTTAAAATATTAGCTGAACCAGTTACGTTATATCTTCTAACAATATGTCTCACACTGTACCGCGATAAGTCTAACAAAGTTGCACTTTCTGAGTTTGATTGCCCAGAATTAAAAATTTAATTATCAGTAACCGAATTTTCTCACTAATAGCCTTTCCTCTACCCATTTTGAAACCTAACTACTAAAACTATCTTAAACATATTCTGACAGATGTGATTAATAAAAACAATTGTCAGGGCTTTTATTTTCACAGCCACCTATGCGTTATAGACTTATTTTGCATTGAAATGAAAATAGCTGATATGCTGTAACTGCAACATGTGTTATTTTATGCTGCAAATTTGATAAAAAAGTCGGTGTTTTCTATTATACTGTCAAAATATTCATTGTTAATATTTAAACCTATAACACCATGCTACATATTTGTGTTTGATAAGAAAAAAACTAAGATTTCAATAGTTGGGCAAACTGAAGTGGGAAGGGGCGTATATATACCAACGGAAAACTTCTCGACTTCAACAGATTAAAATGTTATCCCTGGAGTTAGTTCGCAGAGTTTTACGATTTTTTATTTGGGTTTCTTCTGTGATTTGTGCTTATCCCTGTTCTCGTAAATATGCATTTTGTATCGTTGTATCACGTCTTTTGCTTCTGGTGCTTGTCCGTGATTTGAATATCTGATACTTTTTTATTTGCGTTATTTAAAATATTTTAGTAAAGTGCACGTTTGCTCCAAATGAGTGCTTTGAAAAAAGTTATAATTTACCTACCGGAATTCTAAGTTGAAACCGAAAGTGATGCGTAGTCAAATACACTTGCTAATAGAGATAATAACTAGTTATTCTGATAAATGGACACGACAATACTGTCTGGTGTTCAGTTGTTACTATTAGTGCATGAACATTAATACAAACTGATAATGAAAAATGCTGATGGATATATCGACAGTATAAAAGCTATAGGAAGCATGTTGATGAGTTTTTACTGTCGCTTTAGCGTTTATAATTAAGATTTATGCGTTTGACAAAATGAAGGGAAAGGCTGTATCGAAACCCAATAATATAAGTCCTAAAAGATTTTCGTGGGATTATGACTAAATTTCAAGATAGTCTGAAGAATGTTCGATTTTGTATAGTAGTTTAATCATATTAGACGACAATACCCATGGTTTGCGAAGTGATTGTAATGTCTGGTTTTATTGCGGCAAGTTGTTCAAGGGGGTATTCAAAACATGGACGCATAAAATGGGTACACCCAGTTTTTGTGGGAAAACTTTTTATTCGACAACAGAGAAAGAAAACGTGTTTTTTGGGATTCAATCGAAAGTGTTGACAGAAACAAAAGATCCGACTAATGTTACGGCCGAAAAACGAGACATAATGCACGTTTTGGCACTGTGGCGACCATAATTTCAAGCAACTTATACCAATAAAACCAGACTTTACAATTATTCCGGGGAAATTTGCTAATATGATCAGACTATAGAATTAGTATCATGTTTTCTCTCAAACGGAAGTAAAGGTAGTAAAAGCATGAGACTCATGATATTTCTTGGACCATCAAATTTTAAGCATCTTAAGTTAATAATAACAAACAATATTTTTGAAAAAGGAAAAATTTTGTAAATGTTTTAATTTGGAGCTCAAGACATACCATATGTGAGACACAGTAAGACTAGGGATTGGGAGCATCAGATTTCAGAATATATTGTACAGGGTGTCCCGCTATACATGGATTTTGTATGACAGCTTAGAAAAGTTCTTTACAAAAGTCCTACGGTCTAATATCAAATCTTTCTGGCAATTTCTTTTATATTGGACGCCTCAAAAAATGCTTCAGATTGACTGACAGAAGTCAGATATGAGAAGCAAGTTATTCCAGTGATTTCCAGCCTGTGGAGCGCGCTCCCTAGGCAGGTGGTAAAACTAAAGGGCGGGGGCAGGAGATGGTAGGGCAAGTATTTCTAAAACAAACTTAATTAAACTACCTAATTATTAAATTACAATGTTGTGTGCTGATGTTACAACAGCAGTTTTACGAGAAATAGGTAATTTTTAAGGATTGCGATCAAGAGAGTCACGCTCCTTAGAATACATATCCTAGATACTATACTATAAAACTAAGAGGGACGGGTCGATGAGAACTGTGAACGAGCTGAACGATGCTAGCTGTCAACAATTCGGTAAATATGCCACCCAAAAATATTGATATATCTTTCTAACTCACCTCACATGCGCTCTCTGTATATTTTTCAACAAAAAAGATATTTGAAAACATGCCCAAAACACATTTTTCACACTACACCAGCATTAGAATTAGCATATTCCGAAACTACAGCTCCACACCTGGAAAGCCTTCATTATTTTGATGTAAATATTCACTGAAACTATATACAACCTCCTTTTCTTAAATAACAATTTAAAATGTCAAGTAAACCTGAATCTCATAAAACAATTTAAAAGCTGAAGACAGTAAAACCAGGCGAATTGATAGCCATCCAATCTAGACGGCCATGAGGTATGCGATTGTTGCTCAGCCGTTTCTATGGAAACAATGCGTATTTTCTGTTTGAATGAACGTCAGATTTCTGGTATTTTTAATAATGTAACACAAATAGTTCGCTACTTCAGTTTTTAATAGCGGTATACGATTATAGCTAGGTGCAGGCGCATATTATATATTTCATGCGAAATTTGCTTTTCCTTTATTACAAGACAAGACTTTAATAGATCGTATATGATAGAGAAAATGTCCTAAATCAGACTCTTCTCATAAAGCGAACGCTCTCATTGACTCTGCCTTTAATGGAACTCAATTATTATCGCCAGTTTGAATAGTATCCGGCGTTGCCCAGCAAGACTGCGACGTTCTACCTATAATAAAAACCAACTCAACAGTTTAAACTAAAATATTAGACGAAAAATCGATCGACATCTTTAGCCCCTGGACAACCAATTCGACGTTTTAACCTACAACTGCGCTTAAAAAATACCCGTCATCCAGTTACGTAAAAACGAACAGATTTGTACCCAACATTCGTACACGATTATTGTGTAATTGTTTATACATAGGTGTATCCATTCTACTCGCTACCAATAAGGAGCTTTAAAAGCACATAATCTGAACGTTGAATCACTCTTATTTTTAAAGCGAATCATGTGTGGGCTTGCGTTTGCGTTATATTATTAAAATTAATCGGTCGTACTTGTAAGTACCGTTTTTATTTCCTCGTGTGGATGGTGTGACTAAATATCCAGTTTATTAGAAAAGAAGATCTTTTGTCATTGAAGGGTATATTTAGGGTATGATGGGCAAGGTAGCCTGTCATACAGGGCTTGTTTCTTGTAGAGAAAACAAAATTATCTTCATCCTTCTAATGGAAAACTTCCTTCAATTCAAATAACAGACAATAGCGGTATAGTAATTCATATTATCCTAATGATTACCTCGTAACCCTTCGGGATTCGGGCAGACCACCTGAGCACTATCTGTGGGATCTGGGTGCCCATTCACTCTCTTACGCTGAATCCGTTTGAATTGGACGGTTAGCATCGAAATCTCTCGCTTTTAAGACACAATAATCCATAGTCCAGTCGAACAGGACACTGTGTGATAACAATGCCATTGTAGACACTTAATACACTTCTCCACGATGGTGCCATTCCAAACAATATTTGTCCTAAAAATAGACTAGTACTATTACAGAAATGTATGCTACAATTTCTGTCACCATACTCAATCTTTTCGCTGCTGGCCAACAGGAGCACGAGAAAAGGAATCTCGTTCGTTGTTTTGACATAGTGTAAATGAGTTACGATTGGATTTTAGATGATCCGATGTGAATGGCATGATGAGTTTCTTAACGAAATAAAAAAAACAAGTCTCAAATGGAAAGAAAAATGCATATGAGTATTTCTAAATTAGCGACATTTCATGCATCCCACTGCATGTTTTACAGTGAAAGATAGCAAATCATTCATGAAATTCTTGTTGAAAGCATCTAGCAGCATAATTTCTATGTTATTGGTTACAAATTTCTCTTCACGTTTAATATATTGCGTTTAATAACGATACCATTCATTAATACTGTTACATCTAGACTGAAAGTAGTTAGATAATTGGTATGTCAAGCCATTACTTTCACAGCAAAATGATACTGTTAATAATACTTCAAAAATATTTCCCTACACCAAACAACTGGCATACTTCGCAAAGAGAACCCGAGCAGCATTTGTCATTTACACACGTCAAACATGACACGTCATCCTATGCGCATCACTCCAGCGCACAGACTTTCAATTTGGTTATACGAGGTGTGGCAGAAAAGTAACAAGATTGACTTCTTGACTTGAAAATTTGCATGCTAAGACTGACCTGTATTAGATAGATCACTGACGTTTCAGCTACGGGTAGCATTTTTCAAATTACAAAATGTAACTTTATTTTAACTTTGCACTTCGTAAAAAGCTACCAAGGAAGTAGAACCGTGAGTGCGCTTTTCATATGTAGTTAACCATCTACAATTTGTTTTGCTGTCTTTAGGACACTTATCTGAATGATTGGTATATAAAAAGCATCCTGATGAGAAAAAAACAGCATACACCCCACATGCTCTTGAATAATCGTTGAAAGGAACATTACTCAATTTGGTATCGTTGTCTTTTGGCGGAGTCTATAGGCTATCTTTGCCAAAAAGACAGACAATTTTCCCAGTGTCTCTTTGTTTTTTTTACAACCACAATGCTGAGCTGTGAAGTGTCCAAGTAAATAAAATATATTCAATGAATTTGTATAGTGTGATTTCACTGTAACAAAAGTGGGGTCACTGAGTGCCATTAAGCATTATTGGTGATAGACGAAATGACAATGCCTCCATGTGGATCTCAAACTATGAATCGCTCTCTTAGGCAGTACATTTTCTCATTTTGGTTTCTGGGCTTCACCTACATCACTACACGCATACCAGCGAAGCTCGAAAGAATATACTCTCCATGCAATACAATTAATTATGCTGGAAACGTCACAAATCGGATTAACTGCCCGGAGAGAACCTGAAGTCGACCCATTAAATTCGCCAAGAACGTAAAATACGTGGTTATTACGAATGCCTTTTTATATTCCCCGGCGAACTCTTACACTCCACTTTAAGAGGAGCGTTTGAATATATACGCTATGTCATCACGACCAATGCACAGCTGGATATCATAGGAGTCATACCTTCCAAGTGGACAGTAGAGTGAGTGTCATATTTTGATATGATATTAATAGTAACAAATACCTAGATATGAAAAGCAAAACGATAAGTCTTTTCACGGTTTTTTGTGGGTTACATAGAACTTGAAGAAGTACTTTCATAGATCTGTCTAGCGTCAATCGTCAGTCATTCCTTCAATTGCAGGACGCTTTTATGGCTCCTTGATTTGCATAGTATTTTGTATCCTTCAGAAAGGTTGAGGTATTTAGATTTCTACTGTTCCGTATCAGTGGCAGCGCTCTCTATTGTGAGGTTATGTTTTCTTTTTGAACTGTAGATGACTCAAGGCTGAGAAACAGATGACAATGTCAAAAGCATGAACAATTTTATACAAGCATATTTAAATAAAAATAGACGCTGACATGGAACAGTAGAAATCTTGAAATACCCCAGCCTTTCCCTTTACGTCCCTAGGTTCAGAGATATACGTTTCATAGTTTTGTCTCACCGCTTTCTAGATCTTCTTGACAAAGTATCAGTCTTCCACATTTATCTTTCTCTATCGGTATCACAACTTGCTTGTCATGAGCGTCCCATTTGAGTCTACCTTTTGTTGATCCTTGATATAGAACAAAGCAATGCCTGAAGATACAACTACAATGTCAACAGTCTGTATTGAGTTTATTTAAGTATTTTGCAGGTCGATGACAAGAACGTTCCTCTGTTAGGCTGTCATGGCTGTGTGCAGAGCGAGTAGCAACTGTGTTGAGGCTTGAGTTGAGCAGTGCAAATTTGTTTCCCTCACGAGGTTAATCTGTTTGCTTATTTCGTGTGGCATTGTGACCTACCAAAAAAAAGCATGAAAGAGTACGTGCTCTCCACTTTATGTCATGTCATCTATGTGATGATGATGATTACATCTGTTAACCAACTAATAGACAATTCAAATCCTTGGTATATAAGTAGTACACCTGATTGGACAAAAATATGTGGCAAGCATGGTCAATCTTGAGTCTAAATCTCATCAGCTACTGCAAATTTATGTTTGCTCTGATTCTGATAGTTACTTCTGTAGTTCTCACAAATAATAAAATTACTACAACTATACCTGACGCTCGTAAACGCCATTCTTAAATTAGCTAAGAACGTAAATATAAGTGTTTAAGACGTTTGTCTTTTTATATTGCTCAATAAAGCCTTATACGCCTCCTTGTTAACGAGTACCGAATATACGGTATGGTAATTTCGATTTTTATGGCTTGTAATCCCTTTGAAAGCTCTGCTTGAGGTCCGTGTTAGATTGCAGAAAAAAAATGATTGAAGTTCTTGCCGACCATAGATTTCTTATCAAAACGCAGTCACGCAATGTTGATCAGTAATGCAGTTTAGTACGGGTTTGATGGTACATTTGCACATGTAAAACTGATATACGTGGTATGATGATATTTCAGAATCCTTGACTACGCTGGTTTCACATGTTCAGGGTGTCCCTTAGTGATGTGCTAATACTCTAGGATATGATGACTCAAATAATTTATGCAGAAAATTTGTATTAATCATATTTCTGCAGTTGACTAATTTTTTATCTGCAGGGTATTGTATTTTAAAAAGTATTTATGAATGTACTTTAGTTATTATACTAAGTGACATATAAATCCGAACACCCAGTTTAAATGGTTTTATTTTAATAAAATTTTGTATAAGTACTTAATGGAGCATAATAGGTAAATGATAAAAATTTCAAAATGATTGCACTGCTTTAAAGCCCTTTGACCTTTAATAATGTGTGGATGCACCCTGATGTGCTACGCATTCTCCAACGCGCCTAGGCATGCTTCTGATCAGGTGGTCAATGTCCTCCTGTGGTATCTCATTCCAGGAAACCACCAACTCCTCTCGAAGTGCTTCTAGAGTCTGAGGAGGACCTTGCAAATTGAGCAATCTCCTACCCATAATATCCCACACGTGCTCAATTGGGGATAAGTCGGGAGATCTTGGTGGCCATGGTAACAATGTGACATCATTATGTTGAAAGAAGTCTATTGTGACTCTTGCAACATGTGGTCGGGCATTATCTTGTTGGAAAGTTGGATCTGCCAGGGTGTCAAGATAGGGTAAAAGAGGGGGTTCTAGAACTTCGTGGATATAACGCTGCGCGTTCATGTTACCTCTGATGAAGATTAAAGGTGACCTGGAACCATAAGCTATAGCACCCCAAACCATAACTCCAACAGTGTGATGAACATGTCTTTCAACAAAAAACTGTGGATTCCTCCTTTCACCATGTCGCCTTCTAACCCTGACACGACCATCGTGCATGCCTAATCAAAATCGAGACTCGTCACTAAAGACAATACTGTTCCATTCCTGATCCCAGAGTGACCGTTGTCTGCACCACTCAAGGCGATTACGTCGGTGTTCTCGAGTTAAAGGGAGGACCCAGTGTGGCCGGTATGAAAACAAGCCAAAACTTCTCATTCGTCGGTAAACATTTCGCATGCCAATAGGTCCATTCATTTGCAATGGACCTGGTAGTGGAGAAACGGTCCCTTAAGGCCAATAATCTTAGGCGGCGATCTTCACGGTCTGTTGTTCTACGGCGGCGTCCAGTGCCCCTTGCTCTTTGCGTACGGCCTTCTCGAAGCCATTCCTGACAACACCTAACCACAGTGTCTACACTTCTTTGCACTCTAACTGCAATTGCCCGAAAAAAAAGTCCAGCTTCCCGAAGTTCCACTATACGGCCCCTATCAAACTCACTAAGTTGACGAAATCGTACAGGTCTCCGTACTCTAGGCATCGTAACCGATCGTAAAGGATGTCAAGAACCAAAATCCGCCAACGTTGATTCTTTACTGCGGCTGAAATATTAATTTTTAGAGCGTTAGTGAATTAAAAAAGCAGTATAAAAAACCGGAATGTCCAACTGATAAGGCTGAAAATTTTTTCACTTGTTATATACAGTAAGATAAATACATTCACAACTTTTATTAAAATAAAACCATTTAAACTGGATTTATATGTCACTTAGTATATTTATATTTTTGGCATGTTATAAGAGGATATAAATCGCATATTTTAATGTGAAAAATTATTTTGTTAAGTCACCAGTAGCGCCCCTGCAAACATGTCTTGTGATATTTTTTACAAAAAACAATCGTACACCACTGATATTTTCCAAAGTGAATTGTTCTAGTTGATCGCTTGATCTCTTCTATGGATGCATCGTATTCATTAAAACGACTGCTTTTCTAGTTAGGTATCACAAGACATGTTTGCAGGGACGCCACTGATGCCAAAATAGGATAACTTATTATACTATAGTATGCCATTTCACATCCTTTTATAATATGCTCAAATTATATATAATATTTAAAACTACTTTCGAAGATCGGAACTAAAAACGATTCTTTTTCTTAAAAGTTCAACATACTGTAGCCAAAATTTTAAGCCATTGTGGACATAGGTTCTCTTAACATTAGGAAACACCATGCATGCAGCAATTTGACTGTTGGAAATTCGCACATATACACAATTTGAACCACTCACGTATTTTCCAAATTGCACCAAATGACTGGTAGATCGAACGATGTTTGTAAATTTTATCTACAAATAAAATGAAACTTTCCTGGTTTATTTTTTTACCTTAAAAAATGACGTTACAACCAAACATCATCAGAAACTCGTCGCTGCTAGAATGGTTTTCAAAATCTAGAGGGCTGTTTCGTTCTTGGTATACTTGGATCATCTCGTCAAAATCTGGGCGGTATTCGATAAGATAGGAAGTGTCCCATAGTTGGGAATGAGAAACGTCAATCAAAGTTCTGTCATGGAATGTCTTTTTCTGCCTTAGTCATTTACTGTCTTAATATCTCCTTCTTCAAGGCATTTTGAAGATCGCAGATGACTAGATTCAGATTTATAACCACGGATCAAGAGCTCAGA